>JAHDVE020004219.1:0-25594 GCA_022606495.2 Halesus radiatus
TTTACACGATCAAATAAATCCAGTATTTTCGAACGGCAAACGAATTTAGAATTTGAAAATACTTTCCCACATCACGTTGTTTTTTTAACATTATATAATATTCCTGACGTGCCACCCTTGATTAAGGCTGTGTTTAAGGGTAGATACATACTGACTAATGAACCCATAGTATGTTTAAATCATTGGGTGGTCCACCTCTGATGTATGGCCGCTCTGTGGTGGGCGACACTAAACCTCAATCAATTTAAGGGATTATTCAACCAACCACTTGTAGAGATTTCCTATAAAAAGAAATAACCTTGTTAATCCTGCTCAACACCTAAAAAATCTATTGGAATTTATTTGCTATATCTAAAAAAATGTTTAAATGCGGATTACATTCCTAATATCGTACGATAAATAAAAATAATTAATTAAATAGAATAAAAATACTTTTATAATTTCTTCAAACGATTGGTTTTCACTTTGTGGCGTCATTATTAATAAATGAATTAAATAATATTCAATTTATTTTTTTTATAACTTATTGAAGTTTGTAAACCTCATTGTAATATTTGAATCATTGAAGAAGATAATATTAACATATCCCAAATGAACCACGAAACCGAAAAAACAACAGAAATTAAAAAGATTTGAGTCGCATCTTGGGATGCGACTGAAATCTTCAAGCCATTTGGGATGTGTTAATATTATCTTCTTCAACAATTAAATAATACTTTATTTAAACCGCTATTTTATTAAATAAATATCTACATGGTTCAACCAATGTTTTTTTAAACATTATTTCCCCGCAGGAGGCCCCGAAGAAAATAATTTCCCTCGAGGCCTATCTCATATTTAGGGACGCTGCTTTGGAAAGCTTTTAAGGAAAGGAAGGAGAGAAAGTTCTAGAAAGAGGAAGAGGAAGAAGCAAAAGGGTATAATGAATAGGAATCTAGAGGTCCGTGAGTCCAGGAGTGACAGACGTAGGAATACATCCCTCCCACTGCGGTGCAAGGTGATGATGGATCGAGAGAGTCTGGCTGGAGAGCTCAAAGGGTCTCCCTCAGCCGTCCTTTCCCAATCAGACCCCCACGCAGTTGGTGGGCAGACGCATACGTCACCAAAACCTGGATAAACTTCACCCGGCTATCTTTATCGGGATATAATTCATACAGTACTCGTATTCACTGTATTCTGATGAAGAAACCTTTGGTTTTGAAACACGCAGATATTTTTTTTTTATTAAAATGGTGGCTTAAACAAAATATCTTTAAGTATTTAATTAAAATGCCACAAAGCGAATTTGCAATTATTAACGAAGAAAAAAAAACATTTTAATATTTCGTCAGTTGTATTTCTGTAGATTTTATAAGATTGAAAGCTGAGGAATAGTTTTCACAATTACCATACCTTTTTAGACCCATCTTAGAGTGCCACCGGCCCATGACTCAATAATTTCAAAATATTGAAATATAATGTACGAGTATATAAGAAACATTTATTTAATTCGATCCATGTTATTTGATACCTACAGAAACGTACAGATCAAGTAGAAAAGTAAGAGATCACTATGGATACATCTCTACAAATTAAGATAAATATTAATAGAACATAGAATCTAGACCTACAAGCTATGGGAAATGATTCCAATTTTGAAATGATTTTTAATATTACGTAAAAACGTAATATTACAAAAAAAACTTATTTAAGACACACTACGCAAATACCCCAATGAGAAAATGATTGAAGTTTGAAGGCTCCATCTCTGCTCCTTGTTGTCATGACAGTTTTCTTGCCGTATGTTGCCTCCCGGGGATGAAAAACAACAACCTAATTGGTGTTCATTTAACTAACCAGATATCATATGGTTTCAAGGGTTCATAAGGCTTCTCGAAAGTTAATAAAATAATTAATCTGAAAGGATGTCTGATCAAATGATAGAAAAAAAATTAAGCGGTTTCTCTCATATTTATATTTTGTATACGTACATATATACACGCCTTAGTCTTGACAAAAAAGCGAATAGTTTTTTTTATTACTACACTTTGAAGAAGAGAAATTAGTGAAATGTAACTATGTTGAACGTTTTGTAGTTGAGTACATCTAACTTCTTGTAGATCAAGTCTTGCTCCTTTTTTACCGTAATTTTAATGGATCGACCTCTAATAAAACTCTTATAAGAATTTTTGCTATTTGTTCTTCAAAACTTAGACTATTGAACCGCTTCGTTAACAGGATAGCACGAATCTACCAATATAACCGGCGACCAGGATTTTTTTTCATCCATGGTTGAAAATTTTAAGTATGGAAAAAAAAATTCTAATAATTCAAAATCGTAATTTTTGGGGTTGAAAAAATGTTTGTTCCGTGATCAACTTGTTGGGAAGCCTTGATCTGATGCCTCCATGGTAATCCCAAATAGGGGTATATTTTGAAAAGGATGGTATTGAAAGCGGAGAAGTATATATGACTGTTCAAATCCCGGCGTGCACAAGTAAATTTTATTTAATTAATTTGTGCTGTTTCACAATTAATTCATTAAAAAATAATATATAGTATATTTGTGCACGTTCCAGAGTGGAAGATACTCTCAGTATCGCCCTGGTGAAAGAACACCATTCAGAATTGAAACGTTGATTGAAATGGGTTTTAGCCGTGGTTGGTGACCAGATCTGAATAGCCAGGTATTTTCCCAACCTTCTTCTTCCCATTCTCCTTCCCCTCCCCAATACCTTCAGCCTTACAACAATCCCCAATTGGGGATGCCATAGTCTCGCTGGCTTCAGACGGTTGGGAGCAATTGGGACTCTTGTGGGGTATTCATGAAAAAAAAAAAAAAAACTTTATTTACACCTCTGTTTTTAACATATAAATATCTACATGTTTCAGAAGAAAAGCTTCCCTCATCGGGTTGTCGTGCATTTGTGCTGCGCAAAGACCGAACCACCAACACATCCCGAATAAAATGCGTAGATAATGACGCTGAAGAGATCGATCAGTGGTTAGTTACTAAACATACAAAACCCACATCTTCATACTGATTGATGGTCTCGCATCAAGCTGATTCTGAAAATGTATCCATTTTGGTTTGAAGCACAAATTCCTGCTCCAATTTGATTCGAATTTAACCGCAATTCGCGGAAATCAATAAACTCAATCAATAGACTAAGGAGGCTAAATCAAGCCATTGTTATACAAAATCCATCAGTTATCCAAAAAACATAATTCTTTGGTAAAATAAAAATAAAAACTTCTCAGAATTTTGGACCTTACGGATGTATCACCCAAGAAATAAGAATGCGAAAGTAGTGTATTGATTTCTATATAAGTAACCTTCTCTGTGAAGGAATCTATGTAATTACCTACGGAACAAGTAACCCAAAAAAACAGATCACCTCTAGTACGTGTTCAATACTTTTATGCAAATTTTCACCCTGATAAAACGATTATCTTTTTAATGAATACTATGAATTGAAGACGGAAAGATGTAAAGTATGTGCTCGACATTACAAGATAGTCGTTTCACGATAATGCAATAATAATTACAGATATAATTTTACTCGTCTACCAATTTGGTTCCAATCACTGAATCACGACTAAGACATTTTCTTTAACAAGGAATCTGTGAAAAGAGGCAAAAAACCTTTAGGAAACGCCTCTCGTATATTTTTCAAAGGTGCATATTAAGTTGTTGCTGAGTAAGATGAAAAATTTGAACAACTTTAGATTTTAAGTCAGTCCTACCAATTTTAGGGGTGCTGCATTATATTTGTCAAAATACAAACCAAATTAGAAGTGACGAAAAAACCGTTTGAGGCTACTGCCAAGTCGTCGGTAACCCTATGCTGTCTTCGTAAGGGAGAGTACAGTTCGCGTGATGAGAAAATGCTTTGCAAATGTCTGACGTCAAATGAGTCCTTATTCTTATAGTAAAATATAAACTTATTACTAATATGGCAGTACTCGAATAAACATTTATAGTGAAACATGAAGCAACTACGGGGTAAATCACAATTTTAGTATTTGGGCTTTCTTTTAGACAAAATGCTTGCGAAAACAAGTGCGGTATATTAGAAAAAGTGACAATAAATGTCAAAAGCCAATTTAAATTGATGTGTAACCTTCCGAATCTGATCTTATAAAACGTAATTAAATTCATATTATTATTTTCATGTTATTTTTTTCATATTATTATTTTCATGTTATTATTTTCATATTATTATTTTCATTTAATTTTTATTTCATGTTATTATTTTCATATTATTATTTTCATTTCATTTTTATTTCATGTTATTATTTACATTTCATTTTTTTTTCATGTTATTATTTTCATATTATTATTTTCATTTAATTTTTATTTCATGTCATTATTTTCATATTATTATTTTCATTTCATTTTTATTTCATGTTATTATTTTCATTTCATTTTTTTTTCATGTTATTATTTTCATATTATTATTTTCATTTCATTTTTATTTCATGTTATTATTTTCATTTCATTTTTTTTTCATGTCATTATTTTCATATTATTATTTTCATTTAATTTTTATTTCATGTTATTATTTTGATTTCATTTTTTTTCTTCATGTTATTATTTTCATATAAATCTAGGTTCGCGTTTCACGCTTCTTTGAAGAAATGAAACACAGAATGGAAACTGTTTCATTGCATGTAAAGTCATATCAATTTGCTGTGATATACGATTTAAAATGATTCAGCTTGTGATTAACACATTATGTAGTTCGCATATTATGTATTTAATCGAGAACGTAAAGGCACACAACGAATTTCTTATTTCATTGCGTTTTATGAACACATCTGTCTGTGCCACATATATGAGTATTTATATATGTTTTTGTTCACTGAAGTCAACAAAAACATATACAGTATGTTTTTAACAAAAATCCTAATATTTTCAAAACCATTTGAGGCAGTAAAGCAAATAATTTTCGTAAAAGAATAATTTACTACGCGAAACATTATTTTTGGTGGACAGTAATGGAAGTGGTACACCAGAGTCTAGTGCACAAATCGATAATACCAATCGGTGTTTACACTGAATTCAACTGTAAATTGGAAACCCCCGCGCCGCACAGTGCATTTTTTTTTCAAATTCTGCCCATTACCTTCCAATTTTGCAAAGTGACATAGAAACTCGTTAAAATCCGTATGTTTTTTTTTTGTTTCAAGGAATTAGGTAAAATAGAAAATACAGATCGATGCCACGTAAATTATGGGAAAAAATAATTTTGTTTTAATTCTTAGAAATTGTATTGATTGTATTCATGTTTTTAAATACGTTTTTATTGTTTTTTATTATTTTTTTTAATTTAATGTAAATCAAATTTAATAATGTTATTATTAAGTTCTCCAAGCATTTTTTAGTTTTTATTATTGTGACAGCTATTTTGGGATTTAAGACCATTTTCAAACAGTGATTAATCCACATTGTAACAACTTATTTATATGATTTTATTCACTCCCACCCCATTCTAATATGAACGGGTTTTTTTTAATAATGATTTATTATCGGAAAAACCGATTTAGTTAGAAAACAACTTATTTTCAAACTAAATCGGTGGTCAAACAGATGGACAAATATATTTATAATCCGCATTGATGGTGACAATAGTAAAATTTCTGAAGTTTTTTTTGTTGGATTTAGGCAGGTTTTTTCTGAATCTATGAAGAAGGTGGATCATTGGAAGCATTCGACGAAAAACTTTTAATTTATATTTGCGGATAGGTACAGAAAAAAAAAGTATTAGTCTACCTCAAATGCCGGATTTGTGTTCAATGATTCTAATTATCAAAGGTCACCGCCACAATGGTATATTCTTACGTATGCTTGATTCGATGGGTTTTTAACATTTTTTTAGAGAAACAAAAATTTTATATTTGTTCTTTGTGTTATTTGGCACCACACTAAAGGGGATAAATAAATCAATGAAGATACTAACCGTTGAGTACTGAATCTATTGTTAAATATTATTACAAAACCGGAATGATTAAAAAAACGATATAATTTAACTGACTAAATAAAATCTAAAATCAGCGATGGGTATTTTTTTTTGTTCGAAAGAGTGTCCACTTTGAAATGCATAAAGCTGGTGGTGAAATGCATAAAGCCGGTACACGTGGTTATTATTTAGTATACGAGTAATAATCGTTTATGGTACCGAAATGGTGGTGACAAATAGGTATTTAATGTTATAAAAAAAACAGTCATTCCTGGTTATGGCCAGGAATTTAAAAAATAAATGCGTCGTGCGCCACCAATACGCGCTTCAGTGGAAAAGGTATAAAATATCCTCCGTTTGAAAAGCCAGAATATGGCTTGTTTGAAAAATCTGAATACGTTCTGTTTGAAAAATCTGTTCAAACAATGTTATAAGATATGTTTTTTTTATCAGTCGCTATCTCTTCCAAGCTTATATTATTTGTCCATTTGCCATTTTGGTAGGTCCAACATATTCATAGATATGCCGACTATCTGTGGCGTGGTCCAGTCTTGAATAAAGTATAAGTAATTACGAGGACAATTTTTTTTTTTTTAATTTTTATTATTTTCGGACCATTGTCTAAGCATTCAAAATACATAATATGAAATGAAACAAACAAGAGCTACAAATAAGAACAGCACATACATAATGCATGGATGAGCAATTAAAAAAATACATGTTTAAGGGAACATTCAAGTCAAAGACTGAACAAGGTTTTGGTAGAGTCTATGTAGTTAGACATATTAAATGATATTCTTAAAAGCTTATTTTCGCAAAGCCTGACAGAAATCATTTAGACTGGTACCAAAAATTACAAGGCCCGGGATTGAGTTAACAAGTTTCGACATTTTGGACAGTGGAGATTGGTACCCATAATTAGTAGAGTGTTGATCGAGGAAAAGCAATGGATTATTTATGAGTCTATGGCAAGTAATGTTGAACGAGATGAGTTGCAACAAAGAAAGTGAGTAAATGATGGACGTAATTATTCTGAAAATGCAAATGAGATCAATTCTTAAAAGTATTTTATTATCGGATGAAAGATTTTGTGAAATTTGAAGTGACCGGTTTCATTAAGAAAACACATATATAAATATGAATATAAATTTGATGACTTTAATAAAAAAATAAGTCTAGGGTAAGCTTAAACCGTTTATGTACCAAACAAGGAATGTCAAACTCCCGTCCCCCAGCGAATATCTTTGCGGCCCACGGCCCATATTCAGTATGTCTATCGAAACTGGATTAAATACCTAATCGAAATAGAAATTACCGGTTAGTAGTTGCATGGAAAGATGCGTTGAGTTCCCACCCAGGCGTCGTTACTTCAATTCCTCAGTTAGCCAAGTCATAGCATGTTATTGCATGTTATTGGGATGCAACATTTTTCGCTTATATTGGTGGAAATATGAGTTTTTCAAATATTGTTAAATTAAACCGTGGAATTTTTGTTTTACTTTTTAATCGTTTTTTAGTTTCATTTATTTTTTATTTATTTTTTTAATATTGTAAACTGACTTTCCGAATGATAAAAATCTATATTATTTATTGGTTTGACATCAAGCAACAAAAAATTTCACCCACGGCGCTTACTTCGGTGCCTTCCTGTATGTTATGACTCTTATCCCACTCTCATCAGCCTCGCTAAATACTCCAATTGGGGACAACATAGTGTCATGAGGCTAATGTGCAGTAATGAAAGGTTATACCCATGGTTAAAATAATTAATAATTTGTTTAGGGTGGAACTGGGGTCTAGATATCAAAGCGGCTGTTTGAGGTTCCGTGGCCGAAAAAGTTCGGAACCCCTGGTCTACTAAGAGCCTCGACATTTTTACCGCCAGGGGTCACCAACTGGTGCCTCACGTGAAGTAGGAAAGGTGGGAGCAGAGAAATCCCTAGTGTCAGGCAGACAACATTAATTTTATTGCCGAAATGAACCCATATTTCTATAAATATTGAAGTTTTCATCTTGATTGATTTTTTAGCTATTATGCCGTATTGCACTTCCTCATCCTTTTACCGACGTTTCAGACAGCGTTACAACGTCCATCATCAGGGCAGATGTGTAGATTGTCTTCGAACTTGTATTCTAACACTGCCGGTCAATAAATGTATAAATATAATAAAGTGGTTTAAAAGAAATACTTTTTTTTATTTAACTATAATTTCAAGCCACAAAGTGATTGCTTTCTTCGATAACAAATATAATGTGTATATTTTAAGAGAAATCCAATACGTGACCGAACTATTTAATTAATTGCGTTTAATGAATTTCTCACTTTATTCTTAAATCTTTTGTGGGGGTCTTATACAATTTCCAAACGAATAGGGCTCCCATGGCAGTTCTCAGGATCATAACTGAATGACTCAACCGACTCCTAAATTCACGAATAATTTTCATATTACGACACCTAATTACAGGTGACTTATTCAAAGATTTAAATACACCAAACTGATTTTTATCATCTCGTTAGGCATCCGCCTGGCACTTTGCAACACAAATATTTCTTAATAGTAGGGGCATTAAGAACATGAATAAATTAATAAATTAATGAAAACATGAAATATCTTTAACATTCCATTCCTCCCGATTTTGGAACCTTGTACATTAAAAATTAATTTAATTTTCTTAAATAAATAATTTACAAAAAACGCTGAAAAAACGTAAGCCTTTGTTCTTCAAATTTCAAAGATTGATGGGAAATAATTACTTTCTCAGTATTACTTTCAACAGTTTTTTTCAGCAAAAAATTATTTTAACATTATGTAACTCATTTTTAGAGGCCTTGCCTTTTTGACACTTAATTGGACATATCAAATTTCCGTAGCTATTTATTTATGGTGGGTTTTTTACAGATGTTCTCACTTACGTGAAAATAATCCGGTTATAAAAACTCGGTTATAATGCATAAATTACATACATAATACGATACATTATTGATGGAAGTTGCGGGCTCAAAATAGTTACGTTTTACTAGAAATTTTTTGTGGTTTCTAATGCCGCAGCTCACCGTTGGATTATGTTCACCACTTCATCCAAAGAGGTTCATAGTTAAGATTCTATCATACAGGAAAAACGAATGTCTTATCTTATGTAAAACAATCGGTATAACAAATTACCAGAACTAAATTTAATTGAATTCATAACCAATGGAAATCAAATAGAGGCAATCATGTTTCAAAATCACGTACTGAGTAACTACTTACAACTGCGCACTTGCGTTGGGAATTTGATTGAATTAGTTCACCAAGTAGGTGGTACTTATCTGGGAATCCCATCGTTATATTTATGATCCTTGAAAGCCAATAACCTTTTTTTTCACGAGTGAAGGACCCTCTACTGTAAATTGGAAGAAATATCGTAAAAGAGAAATATTGGAGAGGATAGTTTGAAAGATGTATGAAACCCCTTTTTTATGACTCCTTGAAAGAAATAAGATTTTTATGTAAATCATCAGAATTTTTGCATTTTTTTTTTCATCTAAATGCTATTCCAAAGCTCGTTTTATTAACGTTTATTCTTACTAATATCGTATATTTAATAATAATATCAACAATATATTTTATTAACATAACAATGGAATTATTTTCAACCCTTAAGAATGTGAGTGTATACTGTATAGGGTTAATCATTTTTTTTTTCAAATTTAACAAGGCGTACTTTTGACAACTCCGTAACATATGGCGATGGAAAAAAAGTCAATTCAACGAGGTTGTTGATTTTAACCGACCTAGTAAGTAGTTTTGTTTGGTGCGTAGGTAAGTTGATAAAACATTAGTTCCGTCGAGAAATTTATTAAACGTTGACGGCTTTAACACAGTCAATGAGTTCTCTTCGTGCGATGCTTTGTGTAATACACCGAAAACCATATTCAATCTAACAAAGCATTTTCCTTTAATTTCGAACAAATGTTCCACTTCGACTTGAACAATTCTATACATCACATGCTTTATATTACTTCTTTATTGAAGTGCATTCCATTATTCTCGTAAACCGAAATTCGTTTGCAATAAAAAGGGTACAACATATTGCACCATTTGGAACTAAAACTTAAGCGATGAACTAAGTTTTGTTATAAGATTCGTTATATTGCAAGATAAATGGGTTAGTTTCTTGTTCGGTGTAAACTCGCATACAGGGTGAGCCTATTGAAGCGAAAAATATTTTCAATTTAAAGATTTGCCGCCGTATTGAGTTCCTGTCGCCAACAAACAGTGGCGACATGTTATCGGTTTTCCGGCAGCAAACCTTTCCGACGCAGCCAAACCTCATTATATCATGAGTAGAATACGTGTGGTTGTCGCTATGCATTCGCATAATGGCATTCTGAGAAAACTGAATCATAACGTTGCCATACATGCAGAATTTCATGAATTTTAAAATATTGTGTGGTAAATATGTAAACGGAGAGAACATTTTTATCAAAGTAGACCTGATTTTAAAAGACGCTTATCTCAAGCCTCATTGTTTTTTTTAGTGTCAGGTACTTACGTGCTTTGTACTTTTATAATATTAACTAACGAAGAGGAAGGAGTGAACATGGGTCTTGAGGAGACCCATGTTATAGGAGGGAGGAAACACAGAGGCAGGAAAATCGTACGACAGCTGGGCTGTTGAACTCGGGAACGAGTCGTGGAAACGACTCATTCTCATGTGACAAATGTTAACGGTCTACCAGACTATGTACCGGTGCTGAAATAATCAATCAATCCAGTTCCTAGAGCATCTTCCATTGAAATACCAGTAGAACAAGGACAGCATTCCCACCTGACGTCTGTGCTTCAAAGATTGCAATCCATTTGTTAAGATAGGCGAATCTATCAAACTGACCGCCCGTTTCTGCAAAGTCAAGGTTTTTTTCCTAGGTATTTTGGGGTTCCAGACCAGAGGTGGCTGCCAAATTTTACAGTGGTGCCCAGTAACGATTTATACAAAGTCGGCAGTTGTTTGTTATTAAATTATCCTCGAACTCTGTACAATACGCCCAGTTTCTGAGAGGCTAACTTTACTCTGGCTTCGATGGAGCCCCCATACCTGAGCATGTCACTTAAAGTTACACCAAGCATATCAATGGAGGGCTTGTTAGAAAGATTGTTTCCATTAAAGGAGACTAGATTATCATTTCGATCCCTTTGAGACGTAATCATACATGATTGGGTCATTGAAACAGTAAATTAAACTATTAAATTTTGATAATTAAAATTCTGCTTCAATGCTGAGTGCACGGGGGCAGGAATGGGGATGGACACCTCAAAAACAGAAGTTATGGTTATAGGAATAGACCAAACTCAGTGTAGCATCTTCGCCGACGGGGCACAGTTGAAACTGAATGACCAAATTAAATACCTTGAGGATGAATTCTCAAGCGATGGCCGTTAAGACAGAGAAATTTACAGTAGAACTGCGCGGTAAGCGGTATGGCGCGTCTTCTTCATATGTCAGCGATAAAGAAAGCTGAGCTAAGTATCGAGAAAAAGTCGACAGTGTACATATCAGTGTATCGCTCCACGCCTACTTATAGTCACCAGATTTAAATGTTGAACGAGCGAACATGTTTCAGAGTTCAAGCTGCCAAAATGACATTTTTGAGAGAATTTGCAGGAGTCACAAAATGGGATTGAATAAGAAGCTCGATGAACCGTGAGGAGCTAAATATTGAACCACTACTACTCTTCATAGAAAAGTCGCAATTGAGGTGGCTCGGGCACGTATTGAGAATGCTAAAAGGTCTGCTCTAAGAGTGAAGACGTCCAGTGGGCCGCCCCAGACACAGGTGGGAGAAGCAGCTCCATGGACTGTGAAAGAAGAGGCTGGATTTACTATGGACGGATGCCATTGACGTAGCGCATGACAGGGATCCCTGGAGGCACCTTATCGACGCGATGGGCCCCCGACCCAAGTAGGACAAGGGGAAGAAAATGTATGTATGTACATGGTAACTAAACGTAATTTACTTATGATTTGATCAGTTGTGACAACTGAAAGAAAGAAAGAAAACTGAAAACTGTCCGACTCTTAGGCCCCAGACAGACTAAAAACAATTGATTATCTGCTCAAGAAATAAATCGGATTTTTTTGTGTCACCCGAGTAAGGAAAAATTGAGCTATCTTCGGGATCAAGTAATTGATTTACTTGATCCATGTCTTCCTCGGGCGTCCGTGACTTCTTCTACCTTTCACGTCGACGTCATATATTCTCCTTACACTTTTATATGCGTTCATCCGCTTCTAATTGTCCAAACCATCTTAGCGTCCCTTTCTTAATCTTGTTCACTACGCTATCTTCAGGATTGAATTATTTTTGAATCACCATATTTGTAACACAATCAAAGGTGGCTTTACCACAGATGCGCCTAAGGGATCACATTTTTTGAAAAATTAATATTATTACTATAATCCCTCTAGTCACCCTGATTGTGGAGGAAAACGAAAAGTGGGCAATATTAAAAGAGAAATAATCGGGTATTTTCCATAAAAAAAATATTTGCTAAAAGTTTATTTTTTACTTTCGCCTGTTTTCTCCCAATTAATTTTTGGCCATGGTTAAAATAAAAGAAATGATAATTCGTCTTTATGAATATTCCTTCTTAGTTAATCAAAGGTTGTTACAAATTTTCTTTACAAAATACATTTTTCTTCAGAAGACATACAAATACGGATATTAAGATCGATTCCCAGTTGGATACATTTTGAAACAGAAAAATCAGATATTGGCTTAAAAAATTGTATTTTTTAAGCCAATATTTCAAATAATCTCAAGGGAAATCAAATCACATCGGATGATTTTCTCGAGGCCTAAAGTATGTTTTTATGATTCAGACTTTTATGAGCGATATTTATGTAATTTCTTCATAAGATTGGTATTCGCTTTGTGGAGTCATTATTAATAAATAAATGAAAAATAATTTTGTATTCACCACTTATTAATATACACAGATATCAACATGTTTCGAAAGCGATGTTTTCTTCATCAGGAATATATAGAATACTAAAAAATGTAGACAAATGATAAATATAGATGTTTATTAATTATTTTTGTGTTTAATTCCCAGAACTCTATTTAATTTTGTTTAAAAATTTAACGTAATTCAAATTTAATAATGTTATTATTGAGTTCTGCAAGATTTTTTAATTTTATTATTATGACAGCTGTTACGGCGTTTAAGGCCATTTTCAAACTGTGGTTAATCTACATTGTGACGACTTATTTATATGATTTTGTTTACTCCCACCCCTGGACGGGTTATTATTTGGAAGGGTTATTAAAAAAAAATTGATTTATTATCGGTAAAACCGATTTAGTTAGAAAATGTTTACCACACTTTGAAAATGGTCTTAAGCGCCGAAATAGCTGTCACAATAATAAAAACTAAAAATACTTGCAGAACTTAATAATAACATTATTAAATTTGATTTACGTTAAATTTTTAAATAAAATTAAAAATATATATTTATGACTATTTTTCAGATAAATTCAATTATAATATAAATAATACTTCAGTATTCACAGATTGTATAGTGTAAAGTAGGAATGATTTGCATTGTAAATGTTATGGTGTTTCGTGAACACATCACTGGGAGAACCTGTGCGGAGGTGTTCAAGTGTTTTCGATATATGTAGTGTTATTTGGAATTGATTGTATGATTATGTTAAAGAATATTTAAAAAAATAAAAAACATTTATATCTAAATTAAATGGTATTGTGTTATGTTTGATTTGGTGTTAGTAAGATAGTAGTAAAAAATCTGTACCTTTTGTTTTTATCCAGACCGAAACAATATATTTCATTACATATGTTGGTGTACCATATTCTATGTGGATGGTTTCAACCAAGTGGGCATGTGATTATAAAGTTTAATAGCGTAGTACTTAAATAATAATAATAATAATAGTTGGATGACTTGTATAGCGCCGTTTTTGTGAGAAATCATCTCAAGGGCGCTGTACAAATATTTCCTAACTAATTATGTACAGACAGATACAGAAAACATACTTACCTGGCAGGTCGCTTAAGATGAACACAGTTTTAGAAAAATTTATTTATAGATATGATAGTTTTACATGGTTATTTGTTTCTCCCTTTCTATTGATGTTACATTTATTAGATGATTGGTGGCACAAGAAGAGTTGGTATTTATTGAATTATTGGTATTAATTTTTAGGACTGGAAAGTATTCATAAAATGAATTTTAGGACTCGAAAAATATCTATAAAATTACCTTGAAAAGCGTAAGAATCTTTAATAAATATTAACGTTTTTTATTTCTATTTTTTATTTTACACTTTGGTTGTTTACAGTGTTGCGGGCTGTGGACGCATTTGAGCACCGATGCGTGAATTTTCAATTATTTTTTTAAATTTTTTAAATTTTTTAAATTTTTTATTTTATTTATTTAATGATTTTAGGTAAGTACTAACCGGCCGGCCTAGCTAAGCAATTTACAGGTGAATTTCTTTAATTTATGGATACGATTGTCTGAAAAGATGTGTTTAAAGTTTAGTTCTGAATTCTGTTGAGTCTTTGATAATTCTTAAGTCATGCGGCAGTTCATTCCAGGCTTTAGGTCCTGACACTCCGAAAGCACGATCACCGAACTTAGTATTAGGTGTGCGCTTTGGTTCCGTCAACCTGCCGATAGCTGATGACGCTGTTGACCTAAGGGTGGACTGCCGTGAGTTGGTATTTTCGGGAATACACAGTTCTGATAAGTAAGCCGGAGCCATTCCGTTAAGTGACTTAAATACCGTCCAGCAGAGCTTGAACTGGATTCTTTTAGGACATTTGAGCCAGTGGAGATTTTTGAGATGCTATGAAATGTGAGAATATTTAGATACGCCGGTGATAAGTCTTGCTGCAGCGTTGAATACTGATTGCAATTTGTTAATTTGGTATTTGGGGAGACTTGCATATATTCCGTTGCAATAATCTAGACGTGACACAACGTACGAATTGACAAGCAGTTTAGTTGCCTCTGTTGGCAGGTTTCTCCGTACTGCTTTTATTTGCCTTAATTGAAAGAACCCTGTACTTACAGTTCTGTTTACTTGATTTTTAAGGGAAAAATCTGCATCCAGATTGACACCGAGTAATTTAACACACGTCTTCGGAGTAATGTCACTTCCCGAAATATTTATTGGGGAGTTATCAATGATATGCTGACGTCTGCTTGTGGCAGTCCAGAGAAACTCAGTTTTTGACGGATTCAGCTTCAATCTATTTGAGGTCATCCAGCGAGTTATTGCTTCTAGACACTCAGCTATGCGAGTTTTTAGTCTGTCTATTTCTTCTGGTAAGTAGTAGAAATAAACTTGCTGGTCGTCAGCATAGCAGTGGGATTGAAGACCAAACGATTCTATTATTTTAGCTACATCATTTGTGAAAATGATGAACAGCAGAGGACCCAGAACGGACCCCTGGGGTACTCCAGATGAAAGGGTTGCATATTTTGATTGGTTTTGCCCCATCTTCACTGCTTGTAAACGATTGGTTAAATACGATGTCAGCCAATTCTTAACGCCACAGTTTAAACCAAAAGGATTCTTCTAAACGTGTGATAAGAAAATCGTGGTCAATCGTATCAAAAGCGGCACTCATGTCTAAGACTGAAAGAAGTGCCAGCTTACCCGACTCTATGGCCAGAGTTATATCCGAGAAAACGCGTAGTAATCCAGTTTCCGTTGAGTGGAACTTTCTGTATGCAGATTGAAGTTTAGTTAACAATTTATTTGAATTTAAGTGACTTATTATCTGTAAAGCAGTAATTTTTTGTAAGATTTTAGATATAAATGGAAGATTTGAAACGGGTCGATAATTTGAAAGATCTTCAGCGTCCAATTGCGGTTTTTTTAATAATGGAGTTACGACAGCTGCTTTTAGTAATTTTGGAAAATCACCAATGTTAAATGACTTATTAAAGAGTTGAACTAGGAATGGAGCTAATTCGTTGCAACACTTCTTTAGTAACCATGTTGGTATAGGATCGAGTGCGCACTGTTTGTTCGGTGAAGCGAGTATTAACTTCCTCACTTCTTCGATGGTTGTAGATTTGAAGGCAGATAAGGTTCCGCCATTATTTTTTGTAAATGATGGCGGTGGGGCGGCGATTGTTAGCGCGCGTATGGACTCAATTTTTTCGAGAAAAAAATTGGAAAAGATATCCGGAGCGATGTCAATTGTATTTTCTGCATGAACATCGGCAACAACTGTCTTAACCGAGTTCCAAAGACGACGCGGATTTATACGTTCTGAGTGAATCCTATTTGTCCAATATTCAGACCTTTTTGAACGAATTAAGATTGTGTACTCTTTTTGAGCCTGTATCCAATCGTTTCGTGAGGTAATCCCTGACTCTCTGTAGGACCTCTCCAATTTCCGCATTACTCTCTTCTGATTTCGACATTCTTCATCAAACCAGTCGTCAGATTTTCGAACTCGCCGAGTTTTTGTAGAAGTTAGAGCATATTTATTTAAAAGGGTTGAGAGTACGGTGTTGTAATCATCTGCCAGTTTGGTAGGGGATTCTGTTTCCCAAGCGCTTTGTGTGCAAAGCGGGGAGGCCTTTATATCTATGAGGAAGTCGTCAAAGTTAAAACTACGCCATGCTCTTGATGAGATAGTTACGTAAGGGATTTTCGGTGGGTTAAAATCAATCTCAGTGCGAATTATTGTATGTGTTCATTGTGTATATGTGTTACTCGGTCATTTCATTGCTTGTTCTTTATGTTACTCTGTCATTTCATTGCTTATTGTATGTGTTCATTGTGTATATGTGTTACTCGGTCATTTCATTGCTTGTTCTTTGTGTTACTCTGTCATTTCATTGCTTATTGTATGTGTTATTCGGTCATTTCATTGCTTATTGTATGTGTTATTTGGTCATTTCATTGCTTATTGTATGTGTTATTCCGTCATTTCATTGCTTATTGTATGTGTTATTCCGTCATTTCATTGTGTATATGTGTTACTCGGTCATTTAATTGCTTGTTCTTTGTGTTACTCTGTCATTTCATTGCTTATTGTATGTGTTCATTGTGTATATGTGTTACTCGGTCATTTCATTGCTTGTTCTTTGTGTTACTCTGTCATTTCATTGCTTATTGTATGTGTTCATTGTGTATATGTGTTACTCGGTCATTTCATTGCTTGTTCTTTGTGTTACTCTGTCATTTCATTGCTTATTGTATGTGTTCATTGTGTATATGTGTTACTCGGTCATTTCATTGCTTGTTCTTTGTGTTACTCGGTTATTTCATTGCTATTGGCTGTTTTGATTGCTTATTTTGTATAATTTAACTCTTTTTATTGCTTAAAAATAGCCGAAAACAAAAACATTAGCTATTTTCGTTGCTTATTTGTTGAACTGTTTTCGTTGCATAGTCTGTGTTGGCATATTTCATAATATATAGGTGGGTACTAAGATATTATCTCCGATAAAAAATATTAATTTGAAAATGTACCAGTTTATGACTCAATCTTTCTGTTTGTTCATACAGATCCTATCGTTTAAAACCTATTTGAGCATACAAAATAATAAAAAATTATCAGCCTTGGTCGTATATGAATTTATTAGAAACTGGAACCCTTAAGAGGAACGACTGCGCTGCCTGTTTCATACATAATTTAATTTTGGATTTATACCCATCCAATCTGAATGATATATATTTTTTTTAATTAAAGGTTTAGTAAATATCTAGTACGGAAGAGAAGTATTATATTTATTTTTGGTTTAGAAAATTTTAGGCAATTTAGAAAATTATTTGCGGGTTTATTGTACTTTAAAAAAAAAATATATGTATAAAATATTTTTTTTTTTAAAGTTTTTCGGGTCGATATTTTAAATTATGTACGGCAAAATTTGTGTTCCATCGTAAAATAATGCTTATTTTAATGTTTTTTTTTTATTTTTGTTTTTTTATTTCATTATATTTTCAATGGGGTAAAACTTTTTTTTATATCACCGTTAGCCCCCAAATAATTGTTAAAGGTGCCTCTAAAATCGCGAAAAATCAGTTCCTTTAATGGCCTATATTTCATAATGTATTACAAAAATAAATAAATTACTTCTCATCCGTACTAGATATTTATTTATTGTTTCTTTATATTGTATTTTTTTGGAACGTTAGAATGTACTATTTTTTTATGGCATTTCTTAACAAAATGGCTATTCCAAACAGTTTATTTTGAAAAATACCCGATGTCGCTTGCACCCACATACATGTACATAGGGATGCCCTAACACGCAAGGGGAATAAACCAAAATATGGGGACTATGGGCGAGCTAGGCGTGAGGTCAGTTTAAGTAAAACTTCAAATAATTAAAAAGGTTGGGCTTTTTTCAAATACTGAATATTTAGTTTGACCCTTTTTATAAATTGTTTATAATTTGAATAAGAAATCTTACTCCAATTTGCTTCCATACTCGAACGGGGAGTCGGACGGGATTCCATGACGAGGACATTTTTGTATTTGATAATCTTATATTTCATTCCTTCCACCCTGGTTCTTATTCAGGCTGCAAAATCCGTTCCAAAAAACGTTCTGCAAACATAGAGAAGGCACCGCAATACCTCGGAAGTCCGTACATCATACAATACGCGTTATTGTATTGCACCCGAAGCCTTTCCATGGTTCTCTTTTTGAAGCTGGCCCACAGATCACATGTGTACAAGGTGGTACAGAAAACTAAGAAGAGCGTCCTATTCAAGTGGCCATTGGAATCCAGACAAGGACCATACAGTATTCAGTATTTTACTCGTTTTTCTCTTGTTTTATTTAACTGTTACTTTTATTGTAACATGGCCCCCTATTTAAAAATCTTTACTGACACAACAATGATAAATTAACTATTAGCAAATTCACAGTAAAAATTTGCTCACACCCTGAGATTTTGAGTAATAATAAAACATGCGTAAATATAAATAGTTTTAAAATAAAAAATACCATTTCGCTAAATCTATTTAATTATTAAAGATGAGCGTTCTATTCCAGCGGCCATTGGAATCCAGACAAGGCCCATACATTTAGTCATTTTCTCATTTTACTCTCTTGTTTTATTTAACTGTTACTTTTATTGTAACATGGCCCCCTATTTAAAAATCTTTATTGACACAACAATGATAAATTAACTATTAGCAAATTCACAGTAAAAATTTGCTCACACCCTGAGATTTTGAGTAATAATAAAATATGTGTAAATATAAATAGTTTTAAAATAAAACAAACCATTCCACTAAATCTATTTATTGCAATATTAATATGTTCAAATTAACCTTTATAGTTTACAGAAATCTTTTCATTTATAATATTAGAATTGAAATTAAGACACTTTTGTACTTTCTTCCACTTATTTATTTTCACCAGGACCGGTTTCATCCCAAAAGTGTCTTAATTTCAATTCTAATACAATGGAATTCCACCACGAACTAACAGTCCAAAAACTAGACTCATTTATAATATTATGATGATATAGAAGTACCGGTAAATCACCATGTTAGAAGTTTAATTTAGGTTTGTTGTTTGTTTAATTTTTTCTTCAGTTTTCTTCGATGTAATTTCTGTATAGCCACTTTTCTACCAAACCAAACCCATCACAAAACCAGTCAGCTGAAAAGTGCCCGTGTTTAATTACGTACAGGGAAACAAACAACATAAGAACAGAAAAAAATACAACTCTCTTAAGTTTCTGTCGGTGCAGTGCCCCTTCGCGTTGTAGTTTCAGTTGATCCAGCCTCTCCTCCTCCTCGCGTTGCTGGCTGACTTGCTCCTTGTACAACTGCTGTTCTTTCTTTCGTTGATTCGTTGCTTCATCGGGT
This sequence comes from Halesus radiatus, assembly GCA_022606495.2. Classification (NCBI taxonomy): domain Eukaryota; kingdom Metazoa; phylum Arthropoda; class Insecta; order Trichoptera; family Limnephilidae; genus Halesus; species Halesus radiatus. The sequence goes on from JAHDVE020004219.1 coordinate 19,801, forward strand.
TCGCTCGACTGGCCTTCTTTCTCTTCGCGTTGCTTGGCCAGCTTTTCAAAAACGTTGTGATAACTAGCCACGTATGCTATGATGGATCTTTCGTCTTGCATTCCGGCATCCACGTCTGGAAAAAACGATATTGAAATATACATGTTTGACAAACTACACCCAAAGCACCCCTTTCGGTGCGCAACTGATTCTTCAATGATCAAATTAATAATGATGATAATAATAATGGTTCTTTATTTCAGAAGGTATGCAGGGGTAGTACAATGCAATACGTTCCATGTGATAATAATACAAACAAATAAATAACAACAGGTACGTTAAATAAGAGGGGAAAAAAAGAAAAACATAGAAAAAGATACTCAGTAAAATAAGCAAAAGAGAGAAAAAATTAACAGGTGGTTATTTGGTGGTCTTCAAAGGGCCATCAAAGGAGATTCCACCCATGTAGCCGTAGCAGTAACGATGGTATTCTTGGATTGGCGTACTCTGCACCATAGGCTTCCCATGCAATGGGGGAGAAGTGCCCTGAAAGAGTGCACTCGTCCTTCCAGGAACATTTCTGTAGCGCTGCAGTATCTCGGTAGACGGAATAGTTGCGATATGCAGGTGACTTTTATATTTCTCCATTGGGATACAGTGTAATGCACCCACAGTTCTGACATCTACAGAGATGTGGAGAATGGGTTGAACAGTATTCTTTTAACGTTATGAATCTCTACGTACCTTCCGCATCCAACAATCGTGGGATGTTGTAGTGCTCCTCTGCGATTTCGAAGGCATGGTTCAAATTGTCCAGGCAACTTCTGCCCAGGAGTTCGGAGAAGTCGAAGAGGTCCCCGTCCTGGGAATGGATGAGGGCGTTGAAGGCCAGGCCGCTGCTCCAGGAGTCGGAGAAGTTGGTGACGGTGACATTCTCGTAGGAGCTGGTCCTCTCCTGGCACCAGAGGAGCAAGGATTTTTCGGAGGAATCCTCACTTTTTTTACCGTCCTGCGTATATATTGGAAGAACTTTAAATTATAAATCAATGTATTGGAATAACTTATTGAAACTATAAACCTCGTTTTTTTTTTTACAGTAACTCCACACAGGAGACCAAGGAGGAAATAATTTCCCTCAAGGCCTATATCATCTTTGGGGATGCTGTGTGGAGGATCTTTTAGAGGATAAGAAGGAGTGAACTTGGGTCTTGAAGAGACCCATGTTATAGGATGAAGGAAACACAGAGGCCGGCAGATCATTCCACAGCCGAGCTGTTGAACACAAGAACGAGTCGTAGAAGCGACCCGTTCTCATGTGACAAATGTCAACCGTGTGCAAATGTTGGGCGCGCGTTTTCCGTGTTTCACGACTATGCACCGGTGCCAAAGGGATCAATGATGCTAGTTCCTCAGAGCATCTTCCATTAAAATACCAGTAGAACAAAGACAACATTCCCACCCGACGTCTGTGTTCCAAAGATTGCAATCCGTTTGTTAAGATAGGCGAATCTATCAAACGGACCGCCCGTTTCTGCACAGAGTCAAGGTTTTTTTCAGATATTTTGGGACTCCCGACCAGAGGTGGTTGTCAAATTCTACAATGGGGCGCACTTGCGATTTGTACAGGGTCAGCAGTTGTGTACTATTGTACGTTGTAATATTCAATCGGGTTTTGCTACCAAGAAAATTATATCTGAGATCCAGATAATTCAAAATAAGGCCCTGCGCATCATTGTTGGCTAGTCATGGGCTACACCTGTTAAATGTATTTACCGCCACGCGCTAGTATTACCGTTTAAGATTATTCCTAGCCATGAGATGACAAACACTATTTTAAATATAATTCATTGCTATACTCACACAAATATAAAACTAAACTATAATTACAACGTTCACCAACATAATACATGACAACAGCACAAACTATACATATCAAAAATACACTCGACAAAATGCGGACCGAAATCATTGGAATACATTACTTACATCGGCCATGACAAGTTGCCTGGGGAATTGAGAACTGTGTCCGTTTCGGACAAATCTTTGTAGATCCATACGCGGCGAGCGCTTGTAATCGACCGAAGCCCGTGTTATCTCAATGCAGCCAATTGGCCTCATTTATGTGGCCCATATTGTGAACGTTGATGTTTACTTTATTTGTATAACTCAATGGTTTTAATAAAAGAAAAACTGGATATTGTCGTGAGTATTTACTTTAAACATTATTAGTGAGTCATTTGTTGCATGATAATGCTATTTTAAATTAACCGAATTAACGAATAAGCTATGTTTGTGAAGTACCTATGCCAAAAGCTCGAAATTTCAGATAAAGCGATTTTAAATCTAAAGATTATAAAAAACTACACGTGTTAAGTATGTGTGACGCACCTATAATTTGTAATAATACTGTGTTAATTAAACCACAAACACATTGACATGGAATCGGAACGCAGTTAAGCAAAAAGTCTTTCAGCCTAAGAATAAGGACAATGTCTTATCTTTAAAAAGAACCGACATCAGGCCCCTGGAGGAAAATATTTATTAATACTATCATAATCATCGACCTGGATGTGGAAGCGCAGAATGATGGTCCACACCAGGCCCAGGGTGAGGTGAGGGTTTCCATCTGCAATGGTCGCAGCTGATATGGACTCCACGTGAACCTGAAGACAAACAACTAACAATTAGACACGCGTAACAATTCTAAAAAAACTCCAACCAAATCACGTACTCCTTTCGCTGGTGTTGATTGGAAATAAATAATCAATTTGGCACTTGAAGCAGCCCGCCTGGAAAGATTTATAAAGAAAAAAAAATCAAAAATGCTCTTTTTCTTTTTTGAAGCTTAGGAACAAATATGAAAGGAAATCAAAACACGACTGGCTCACTGGGTATAAAATTATGCACAGTTTGATAGACAGTCCATACCTCCTGGAATGCCTCAAACTATTTGTACCAAACAACTACTGTCAGGGGCGGCACAATGGTCTGATATTCATACCACATGGCAGAACAGACGTGTTGGCTCAGCACAGCATGACACGGGGTATGGTGCTGATAAATACATCTCTCTCGATATCTCCAATACAAACCTTAAAGGTTTAAAGAGACATGCAAAAAATTAATATTAATTCTTGTCATTCTGCATAATTTCATACACATTTGTTCATGTGTATATTAAATGGACGCAGTCTGTTATACACAATAAAAATATAAAATAAAAAATGAAATTTTAAAAAATTTCTAGAGTCTACACGTTTGATACAATTTGGAATTTATATTTTTATTTTTTCAAAAAATCCAATTTTTCAAAGCAGTAATAAGGGATTCCAGTCCAATTTTTTTTATCATTAATAACGTTCAAACTTAAATACCAGTATGTATCGTTTTTTTTTCTAAAATTAGTTTTCGTAGTTAAAATAATTTTCAAAATTTCTATTTTTCAAAACCCCCAAAAATGCTCCAAATCTATGGCCGGTCGGATTTGATCAGTTAAGGTTAGAATGTCAAATGCCAACACAAGTATGAGCTTTACCGTACATAATTATATACTCTATTCATAGTAAACCATAATTAAACATAAGTAATAAAATTATGTACCTTTTGGAAACTTCACCTCAAGGAATAATAATAGTATTGAGCATTAACATTAACATATTAATGATAATTGGATTGCTCGTGAATACTCTAATTTCTTTCATTAAGATTAGTTTTATTTTATATTTAACAACAATTATAGAGCTTAAAGTAACCCAAATTAACTTTAAATTTCGCCAAAACTAAAAAAACGCATCTTTAAAATACAAAATAAAAATTATCATACTAATTCGAAAACAGAATGCGCATGTGACGTCAGATGTTCCAAATGCAATGGTACCAACATAACAAGGTGTTTTTATGAGATTATTTAAATTCAATATTAAATAACTATTTGTAAATGTATATATAATAAAAGTTATGTATTCAGAATGGGCGTTTGTTGATCTATGTGAATACGTATTTTTAGAGCCATTATATTTTTCACTAGAGTTATTGAGCAATATAACCCGATCAGACGGGACATACCTTGAGACCGTTGAGGAACTCCAGACACTTGTTGATGTTTTCCAAGTGGTGTACCCTCATGTCGCCTCTGCAGGGCGGGGGCAGCTGCCGCCCGGAGACCAGCTCCAGCAGCCTGAGCAGGGTCACCCCGGAGCGCAGATCCACGAACAGGTCGTCCACCTTCATGTCGGCCTGGAAATGTTCAATGTACATGAGGAGATCAGTTAAGGTTACCCACCACTTTCTCACCCCGGTATAAGTAACTTGTGGTTCCTCCTTCGGGGTGCACGTCAAGGACTCTAATTTTTTGGATTCTACACCCCCAAGTGTTCCTGCATAGCATTAGCTTAGAAAGAGGTTAGGAAAATGCAACAGCTCAAAATGGTTAGTACATACGTACGGTCGACAAAAGTGGCTCTAGTAAGTATGGTGACTCTGCTCCACTCGTCCGTAGTCCGTTGTCTATGGAGGTTCCCGCCTACTTTCATAAAAAAATAGTGCCCGCCCACTTTCGTAGAAAATAAAATAGTGCACACCCGCTTTCATAGACGTACATTTGACATTTGACGTTTCTCTTTCCCGAAAAACAACACAAACGTAGCTTATAATAAGTGAAATAAGTTACGTTCTCTTTCAGTTTTATTTAAAACATACAAAGAACATGTATTGATTTTCGAAAACTGAAATAAATCTTTTTCATTTAATATTTGAATCGCGATAAATAGATCGCGACCCAATAATGACGTTGAACATTTGTTCACCCCGTTGACATTTATTATAACTAGTCCTCTGTTGAGGGGGAACTTAATCCACAAACATCGATATCCTAAATTGATCGTAAATTAGATCTAAAGTATCGTTGGGATGAACGTATTTGTGCATTTGAACAATTTGCGGCTCAGCATTACTCTGCGGGGTTTGTAAGAACGGCATTAAGACTACGATGAGGACTTCAATACTTTAATTACCTTTGAAATAAAGAAAACAATTTGCTGACTTGATGCGAAGTTATCAGTGAAATTACCATTTCGATTAATCTATACTACGAATCGGTTTACAATATGAAAAGCAAAAAATACAATTGAAGTGTTTCCTAGAAATTCCCTTGATAAGAAAAAGGAACCCCAGCCCATTCTTATCAATATCTATAATGAGGTTTAAACTTAAATACCAGTATATTTATTTATTTTTTAAGTTAGTTTTCAAATTTTCCATTTTTCAAAGGCCGCCAAAACGCTCCAAATCTATGGCCGGTCGGTTTTGATCAGTTTTGAGGTTAGAATGTCAAATGTCAAAACACGGATGGGGTTTACCGTACATAATTTTATATTCTATTCATGGTAAACCATAACTAAACATAAGTAATAACATTATGTACATTTTTAGAAACATTAATTTGAAGAATAATATTAGTATTGAGCATTAACATTATCGTTCAAATTCACATTCATACATCGTCTCATAGATTATTTTCTATTATTCCGACTTCTGACATTGCCCGACTCAAGTATTTGATTCCCTTGATAGTGCCATGTCTTCCTCGGGCGTCCCCGGCTTCTTCTTCCGTTCACATTCGCGTCATATATTCTTCTTACACTTCTTTCTTCGTTCACTCGATATACGTGCCCAAACCATCTAAGCGTCCCTTTCTTAATCTGATTTATTATGTTTACATCTGCCTTGTATTCTTTCGGAATCTCAATTTTACATGGTTTTACCACACATTCGCCCTATCGATCTCATTTCTATGGCATTCAGTGTACTTTCATCC
>JAHDVE020004220.1:0-20775 GCA_022606495.2 Halesus radiatus
TAACAATCTTTGATATTTCGTAAAATAACGTCCGAACGCTGACGTCCGAATGAATAGACGTTCCATAATAGCCAAATTTGCCTACCATTTCAACGGCTGGAAGCAACCACGTGACAACCTAAATTTGACACCAGGCAAGTACACACATTTCTTGAATACATGACGTCAACATTCGTGTATTGACCGGTGGCGAGCGAACATTCGAAGATTTTAAGGAATAAAACAATAATTATGGTTTCCTGCGCATTTAAACGTTGTAAAAATAGAAGTGGTAAAGAGAATAATCAAGATTCAATTATATAATACATTAACAGTTTTAGTGATCGGCGAAATCGCTGCCGTCCGCGTTTCTTTCACGTGATTTTGACTGCGGTAAGCAAATTTAAAACATTTGAAAAAGGGATCAAACTAAATTTTTGTAAACAAGCCGAACCTTTTTCTTATTTACTGTTTTATTTATTGGCGATTTAGGAAAAATTGTAAAAGGATAAGTTGATCATTAGCATATTTGTTTTTCGGAGAGTAAATACTAACACTTTGCAGTTCAATGCGAGTTGCCTGCAGCCCTGTCGGGAGGCATTTATTCGCAAATCAAATGACAGTGACCCGCCTAAGCTCGCCCCCCCCCTTATTTTTGTTTCTTCCCCTTGCGTGTAAAGGCATCTCTAGTAATTACCTTCTCTGGCGTTAGGATAATTTTTTTTTATATATATATATTAATTAATTAACCATTACGCCATTTCCCCGACGGGGTAGGAAGAATGGATGGACCTCCATACAACTCTATCTTGGTATACACCCCTTGCTTCATTCACATTCGTACATCGTCTTATTTTCTAGGAAAAACTCTTTTATGATTTTTTCCTTAGATTTCCATTAGTTAAAATCACCCCCTTCTGAAAGAGATTTTTTTAATATCCAATATCTGGAACTTTTTTTTTTTTTTAATATTTTTATAGTGTCATATTTATTTACTAAAAGTTATTTTTTTAATAATATTTGGAATAAATTTAACCTTCCTTAACTTTTATTTACAAATGCTTTATTGAGAACATTAATTTAAATGTTTATATCTATTTATAGCATATATAAATAAATTATACGAGTTGTGATATGTTGAGCCAAAATAAGTCTAAAAATAAGAAATTGAAGGGTTTTATTTTCTTTCTAATCCACCAGGCCGAGTGCGACTGACGAGCGGCGAGGCTTATAACTGTTAGTACAAACCTAATTGCCTCTTTAATATTTTTTTCATTTATGATTAAAAGGGGAGTAAAATCATATGCAGGTTACCTAATATTTATTTTTTCCAATTTTCGATTTCTATAGTTTATGAATACACTTCACAGCAAACGCATGAAAAACCAATTCGTACAACTCGGGCCGCTAGAGGGCGCTAGTGTAGAATAATAATAATATCAATAATCTGATGATTTTTATAGCGTCGTTTTTGTGAAAAATCACCTCAAGGGCGCTGTACAAATATTACTTCCTATTCTAATATTATTCTTATATTACATTTATTCTATGAAGTTTTTTTTTTTTTTAACATTTATTTTCTCTTTTTGGACAGGCTATCATTACACATTATTTATAGACCATATAAAGAGCTGCAGTTAAATTATCAAAACTAAATACGGCTTGGTCTAAGTTTTCATATATGTTAAATTGAAAAAAGAAGCTAACTGTATTTATTCCATACGATATATTTCAAGACGCTAATACAAATGATAGAGTGATTGTTTCCATTATATTCAAGAATGTATTTAAGCTAAGACAATGAATTATTATCCATGTATTTTTAGGATAAATAACACAGAATACTCTTAAAAGGGGGGAGCGGCGGGGGAGGACGGTGATCAAATGCCAGGAGCTGGAGGTATTGTCATTTAGTATTTACTAGTAGCCTTCGCTTATTGTGGATTTGCACACCGACTGCTTTTTTCAATACGAACCACTACCTACAGTAAAACAAGCATTGTGAGACTAACGTCACATCCTCACTGATAAGTTTATAATACTGATATTGATGATTTGACATTAGATAATATTTAAAGTAATATGTACGACGTTATTTCCAAGAATTTGTAAACTGAAAGATCATCCATCAAACATGATCTAATGGTGGCAAATGGTAAGCTATAATTGACGAATTACTACGTCTTATCTTTGCTATAAGCAGAATTCTGTTTTATTAAAGTAGTGAAAACCTCTCGAACGATAACCTCTGGCATCATGAGATTTGCACGTACTTTTATGGAATTTCTTAAATTTCAGCCCAAAATGTCATTTCATTATTTATGTAAAAAAAAATTACGAGTCGTCATAACGCTGGTTATATATTTTCAAATTTTTACAATAAGAAATAAAAGGACGTTGAAACTATAGCGAAACCGGGTAGTAAACATATAAACCTTTACTTATTAATAGTGGATTCAGCCTCTTAATACCAAGAAAAATAGCAGTTTCGGAAGACTTAATAGAAATTCTTTCAATTTGGCATACGCAGCAAGAAAATATCGCGAAATGGTCTGGAGAGTTTTCCAACCCATTTAATTTGAAAAGTGGTGTAAGGCAAGGAGGAAGCATGTCTCCGGTTCAATTTAATGTCGGTACTGATGAATTAATTCAAAGGCTTAATGACACAAACATAGATTGACATGTTCAAGGAGTATGTGTCAATAATATTAATTACGCAGATGACATGGTTCTTCTCGCACCATCACTTAGCGCACTAAAGAAATTACTCCGTGTGTGTGAAGATTTTGCAAAAAACTACACCCATGTATATAATACGTCCAAATTAATCTTTGTGGTTTTCAAATGAGAAAAACGAAATCACGCAAACACCTTCAGTATGGCTAGACGGAAAGAAAATGTATGTTGTATGTATCGTAAATTGCTTGGGACATATTATCACAGACGACCTGAAGGACATTGAGGATATGGAGAGACAAAAAAGAGCGATATCCGTTAGAGCAGGTGTGCTGTCAAGGCGTTTTCACTGTTGCAGCACAAACGTTAAAAGAATACTGTTCAACGCATCCTGCGCATCTCTCTATACGTCAAAACTATTGGTAGATTACACTGCATCCCAATGGCATGAGCTGAGAGTCACCTACAATAATGCATATCGCCAACTATTCCGTCGACCAAGATACTGCAGCGCTACGGAAATGTTTCTGGGGGGGCAAGTACAATCTTTCAGGGCACTTCTCCGCCACCGCATGGGAAGCTTATGGTGCACAGTACGCCAATTCAAGAATACCATCATTACTGCCACGGCTTCATGGATGGAGTTCCCAGTGATGGCCCCTTGGAGACAGAAGACAGTCAAATATCCACCATTTTGTATTAATAAACAAAAAAATTATGTATTGTTATTTCTTTTTATTTGTTATTAGTGTAACCTATGAACGTATTGAATTGCACTACCCCCGCGTGCCTTCTGGAATAAATTATTATTATTATTATTATTATTATTAATACCCTCCGAACGGCAAACTGAACATTGTCCGAATAGGAGATATGTTAATACGGAAGAGGAAGCGCGCGAATATTAAAAAAATGATTAGGGCGTAAGCGATCGTTTTAAAAACATTTAATAAAACACGACATATTTAGAATAGAGAAAAAGTCACCAAACCTCTTAACTCAATTAGCATTTAAAGAAACGGTGTGAATTTGTGCATTCCTGTAACGTGTTAAATAGCCGATCCTTGTTTCCTATATTTTTCGGAACATACTTTGCGTTTTTTTTCTAGCATGGGAATTTCATTTCATCACTTTTTGAACTAGACATCTGAATAGAGATTATCGTAGAAAATAACATATATTTTAAGTACATAATATGCTTCAAGTTTTCAAGGGAAGTTTGTAATATGTACATAGAAATTCAGAATGCGGATGCTTAATACGGCATCTAAGCCATAGATCGACATACCTAACTATGTAGTCAGAGATGTACCTAGAATTGAATTTGTGCAAATGAGTTATTTTCTTTTTAAATAGTTCTTTCCTTAGTTCCTCTTTTAACCGCTTACAAAGTTAAGTGTGACAAGTTGTATTCACCAGGTACCCACCTCTTTGCATTATAAGGCTAAAAACACTAGAAGTGTGTTCTGGGCTTGTCTGTGTGCCTAAATTACCTACACTTAATTTGTCCTTAGTTCTGGCGAAATTGATCAAACATCACTGACGTCAGAATTGATAGACTTGCCCTAGTATGAATTCGACGGCTGGAGGCAAAGGTCAAGTGACACCCATTTTGACACCAAGTTAGTTATCTGTCGTCCACGTTTGAACCACGTGATTTTGATCGCGGTAAGTAAATTTCAAAACATTTAGAAAAAGTGTCAAAGTAAATACGCTTACAAAATGTTCAGGTTTTGTAAACTAGTCAAATCTTTTTGCTTAGTTGCTGTTTTACTTAATTTGGCGGTACGCTTAATTTGCTCTTTGGTCTAATTTAAATTCAGAATAACATTATCATGAAAATAATGTTGTTCTAATGCAACTAAAGGATTTTTTTAAGCTTCACGTTTTGGATGTTTTATTAGAATTATGGGAATGGGAAAAATATGATAAAATCTAAGTGCTGCGGGAGTTACTCCGTTCGGAGGACCGTTTTTGGTCTTTTATATTTAAATATAGAATTTGCATCATAGCTTGATAGCGAATTTATCGTTAGGTTTTCGTGGCCGGGTTATCCGTCATAAAATGGTTCAGAAGGTGATTTAATTAGTTGTTACGGCATCTCTATTTATTATATGTCGAAATTCTTTCTTGAACAGATAATGAAACTTAACTCCAAACCGTTAATTACCCCGGGCAACGCCGGTACTTCAGCTATATATTAATAAAGAAGAGTGCCCCGTTGTTTGTTTCGTATACAAATCTGCAGTTTTTTTTCCGAGCTTGACGAATTTTTTATCAACACTTTACAATCAAAACAGGGGGAAGGTCACTGTATACCTGATATTTCCAAAAACCTCCCCATCCCCCTTTCTCACTCTTTAAAGTACAATTGTGGTACTTCTTGATGAAATTTTGCACACTTGACGTTCAAAATAAGAGGAAAATTACTGGATTGGGGTAGAGGTAGGGGTAGGGGTAAAACATCACAGCCTCAAAACTTTACTCCTAATAATTCATAAATTGCATAAGGTACTTCAGCTTGTTTATAAATAAAATTGATTCATTCCAGTTACGCAGCCTCGATCCGCAGCATTTCCGCTTATCGACTACATTTCTATCGGTACTATATAATAGTTATCGGCAGGTATAGTGAATGAATGACGTGACCCAGATGGCTCCCGGGATGGATGGGTCAGCCCGGCCCGCCCCGTAGCGGGAACCACCCGAGGTAGCTGCTAGCTAGCAGTGGGTAGGCGGCGAATACTAGGTACTAGGTAGTAGGTGCCCCACCCTAGCGAACACGGTACGGACGACAGACTCGCCCTGACTACGGCAGAGTATCGCAAAATCTGGACAAATAATAATTCGTTCTATTTTTTTTTAATCTGTGGAATTTTTATTTTTATTGCCAGCAAACTAATGGGTTTTTATGCGTTTTCTAAATGACTGTTTGTTTATTTGTTGTTGTGAATTTCGGACAAGAGTTCCAACTAACCATCTGGAACCAGTGGGACGATGGCATCTCCAATTTGAGTATTTTGTGAAGCTGCAGGTCCGATTGGGGGATTACGTTTATTCTTTTTTTTCTGAGACATTCTGTCTCGGGCTCGAAACTTGGCGAGTACTGGCTGCCTCTGGAAAACTGTCGGTTTTCTGTTGTTTCCTCCAGTAATAGGTAAGTTTAAAAAAAGTTTATTTGTTATCTTTTCTACATAGGATACCGATTGGTGAATGTCGTTGAATCTTGTAATTTTTTTTTCTTTTTTTGATAAAAAATCAATCTGCGATACCCTGAATCTGGAGAATTTCCAGGGAATTTATGCAACTTGTCAGAGGAAACTAATGTTTTGGGCAAAACATCCCTGGTAGTTACAGCTAGTATACTACTGTGACGTGTGGGGACCGGGTAGAACCGCATACTCCCTATCTACCGTGACACTCCACGTCCCACCCTTTCTCCCCTTCTGCCACCGCCCAGTTTGCAGTTAGTCATCTTTTGGTCACAGATACTCTTCAAAATCTTTCTTGGATTTCGTGGTTTGTTGATATTTTTGTAGTTTCCTCGTGCGGAAAACGCACTTTTTTTTAAAACCCACTAATAAAACCTTTTTCGTTCCATGTATTGAGTGCACGCAGATAAGGAAATGTGTTAAAAATCTCATCTATTTCATTCTCATACATATTTTGACCCTTTTCGTACTTTTGAAGATGCATGATATTATGTCTAGGGATTTATAGCCTAGAGCAGTATTTCTCAAACTTATTTGTGCCATGCCCCACTTCACCGTTTCAAAAATTCCCAAAAAAACTTATAGTTGAAAACAAGTAAATTTAAAGTGCGCGGAAGTCGAGATTTAACACATTTCAAAATAGTAATTTCAAATACCACCTGAACGAGTAGCTAAAATCCAATGCCAGCAATCGGAAAACGAAAATCGCCAATTTTTTTCGCACTAGATAAAGAGGAAAAAAATGTGAAATCTGTGTATTTTCAAATATACGACCGGTGCGAAGGGGTTAAAAAAACACATGTAGAATACGAGTAGTTTTCAGATTTGACTACCAGATTGTTGATAATTTGTATCGTTTTCTACCAACCACTTGCATTGAAATGCGTTTTTCACTGCACGTAATGAATTATCGTTTCTCTATGTATTATAGATTCAAATACTTTTGCGAATTCGAAAAGTATTTATAATTTAAATTAATGTTTACCGATTTCGAATTTAAATGAGATTTTATACATTTCGTAGAACAAATTATCTATCGATATTATATCGATATAGTCGGTCAAAATATCGTGCCCTTGGAACAACAATGTTATCCGATAATGATCTCTAAAGTAGTACTCTCTAGAGTCCATTTTCGCATGACATTTCTGTGTCAGATAGAACTTTGTTGTTCCAAGGGCACGATAATTGCCACATAAAATTAATTACAATGGCAACACCGATTTTAAAACAAATTATAGTAGATTCAAATGTAAGGTTATGTTTGTCTTCCGAATCTCTAGCAGTTTGAAAATGGACAGCAAAATATATGTAAATAACTCAAATGCCAAGAGTTCTTTTTTTCTTTTTGCATAGTTTTTATTTAATTTTAATTTAACATCTAATAAATTACTTATTTGATATCTAGGTACATCTCAAAATGGAGCACAAAAACATTTACGTGCAATCATCTAAGTGTTCATCAAATCAAAAATAACAAGAAGTTCGAGTACCTGCTTTCTGGAATTACAACTAATTTTTGAACACCGTTTGATACTGACGTGAATACCGTAGTGGGTTTTTAAGGTTACATTTATTTCCTTTCATCCGTTTTGGTGACGCCATTTAAGATCGCAGCGCCGTCCATTTTTGTCTACAATTTCTTGACAGACTGTATCTACATATTTCATAGAAATCGTTATCTGGTGCGTGCGTTGAAATATATTTTCCCAGCACGTAACGAATTAGAATTTGTACTTTGTATCAGCAACGACCTCTGCGCCTTTTCCTATGATGATTGCGATATGTATTACCGTTTGATAGCGCAAGCACCAGCGAGATAAGGAAACCTTCACAACTCTAAACTCATTTCCAACGGTCTGCAAATATCGTCGAGTCCGTAAGGCAAACCTCTGATAACTCCGTTGTAATCTCTCCCCTTTTCTCACAAATGACTAACTCATTAACCATCGCGCCGTTTCTCCGCAGAGGCGCACAGAGAAGATAGACCGCCATACACCTCTGTCTTGACACACACTGCTTGCTATATTCACATTCATACTTCTGTTATTCTGACTCTTGGCATGGCCCGATTAAGTATTTGAATTATATTCTAATGAATCACAAATGACAGGAGGCCCTATTTTCCCTCTGTTCGTGTGATCTTTGGGAATGCTGTGTGAAGGGTATTTTTGAGAAATGGAAGAATGAATATAAATCTTGAAGAGACCCATGTTTTAGGAGGGATGAAACACAGAGGTCGGCAAATCATCCCACAGTCTAACTGTTGAACATATATATGAGTCGTGGAAACGACAAGTTTCCATGTGACAAATTTCAACGGTGTACAAATGTTGGGCGGGCGTTTGGCGCGTTACCTGGCTGGGCACCGATCATAGGGATCAATGACGATGGTTCATTGGAGCATCTTCCATTGAAATACAGGTAGAACAAGGACAGCATTCCCACCTGACATCTGTGCTTCGAAGATTGCAATCTGTTTTTTAATTGCAGTGTAACAGAAAATAGGGTATTAAAACTGATATTTAAGGAAAAACGCTTTGGTCTGAAATGACGCATTCAACATAAAGAGTGATTAGAACGGAGCTATCAGCGGCAGGACCTTACCTAATATGCTCTTATTTCGTGTTTTTTTGAAATTATAAAACAATTAAATGGAGTTCCACGAATTAAAAACAACAAAAATACATAAATTATTTGGTATGTTTAAACATTTGATTCGTTAGCCACACTAAACAACCCGCTTTGTACCAATTCAATGCAACTTTAAAAAGTTGGGCCAAAAAGTTAACTAAAAATTTTACTTTGCTCCTTTGCATCTCTACTCTGATTCTCTCGATTCTTCTTTTCGTACATTCTCTAGGTGGAATTATTGTGGTCTCTAGGGTCCTGAACAAACAAACGATATTATTTTGATTATTTTAATTCAATCGGATAATTCAAATCTCATTAGCACGATTTTAATGGCGTTTCAATCTGAAATACGAGTAGTTCTGTTGACCTAGAATTTCAATATGGAAAAAGCTTTGTAAATTTTTCGACATTTCTTAACTTGGTAAAAGCAGATTTTTGGATTGGCCCCAATTTTTGTCCTATTTCCCATTGCAGTAAGTTTCCCACTATTAAAAACTACATGGCATTTTAAAAAATATTTGATGAATAATTTTTCTACGACTATTTAAAATTTGTTTATGCTAGTTCGGGGGGCGTTTGTGACGTCACCCTGGCCAACATTGGTAAGGACCCGGTGACAGCTGTTTTAGCAGCCAGCAGTACCCACGTCGTAGTCAAATTTACCCGTTTATTAATTTTCGGTTTCAGATCATAAAATCAATCAACTCACCTACTAATGTGAATAATTCACCACTACTTTATTCTTAATGGGAGATTTTAGTAGGGTGCACTTTTCTTTTTTTTTTTTGATTCCGTGTAGAATCTCACAGAAAATTAGAGCCTTAATATCAAATAATGAATTTTGGAATGGAATATCTTCCTACGTCGCAGGTCAGTGGTATTTTCTCCTTGGTTTGAAGGGCGCGTCTCTCTATTGAGTGAACACGACTGGGTGGACTGGTGGGTGGACTGGTGGGTGAACTGGTGGGTGGTACTGGTAGGCACCCCTCCCTCCCCCTCCCCCAAGTGACGCCAACGTTCTCTGGTCAAATTGAGAGGGGAGTGGGTAGATGAATAGTGCTTTAAAAAATAAACCAGTTATGTTTACGCTATTTATTTCAACCCTCGAATCTGAGTTAAATGGTATACCGTTGATAGCTCCGTTGTACCCACTCTCGCTTGCTCATAAACGGCGCATGTAACGGGAAGAAAATCTACAACGGAACTCTCAGCGGTAGGACTGTATTTTGAATTCCTGTAGGTATTTATTTTAAATCTGATATCCATAACACTTCCAATCTACTGGCAATATACAACCGAAGGAACAACACTGCCCTAGTAGTTATATCTGTTGGGTTAGGTTATATTAATTTATCTATTTGTTCACGCCTAGAAGGCATGTTTTGTATGACTAAATAATAAATGTACATTTATCGCATAGTCATACAAATGAATTTAATAATATAGTATGTAAAATAATAATTAGAGTGTAAAAGAAGTAATATAAGTACGTAGCTACAGCGTAATGAATAACAGTTTTAGCTGCGGTTACATTATAACTGCAGTTTGTACAAAAGAGTATAACAAGTGATTTAGTACAAAGGAATATAACAAGTGATTTAGTACAAAGGAGTATAACAAGTGATTTAGTACAAAAGAGTATAACAAGTGATTTAGTACAAAAGAGTATAAAAAGTGATTTAGTACAAAATAGTATAACTAGTGATTTAGTACAAAGGAGTATAACAAGTGATTTAGTACAAAAGAGTATAACATGTGATTTAGTACAAAGGAGTATAACAAGTGATTTAGTACAAAAGAGTATAACAAGTGATTTAGTACAAAAGAGTATAAAAAGTGATTTAGTACAAAAGAGTATAACAAGTGATTTAGTACAAAAGAGTATAACAAGTGAGTTAGTACAAAAGAGTATAACAAGTGATTTAGTACAAAAGAGTATAAAAAGTGATTTAGTACAAAATAGTATAACAAGTGATTTAGTACAAAGGAGTATAACAAGTGATTTAGTACAAAATAGTATAACAAGTGATTTAGTACAAAGGAGTATAACAAGTGATTTAGTACAAAAGAGTATAACAAGTGATTTAGTACAAAGGAGTATAACAAGTGATTTAGTACAAAGGAGTATAACAAGTGATTTAGTACAAAAGAGTATAACAAGTGTTTTAGTACAAAAGAGTATTAAAAGTGATTTAGTACAAAAGAGTATAAAAGAAGTCAGTGGGTAGATACGGAGGTTAGGTTAGGTTAGGTTGAGCAGTATGCACAATGCGATCGTGAGCATGTTGATACAACCACGCAAAACCTGTAGTTTGAATTTCGATTCTATTTTTCAAAAACACATTTGTATTCTTCTGCATAACAGTCAAGTACATTACGGTCTCATAACTCCAATTTTCTTATTGAAACCCATCTAAATTTGTCGACAGATTCAATTAAAATTTAGTCAGCAATGACGGTTTTGCGCTTATGCCTGCCCCACACTAAATCACACGCTCATGGTGCGGCATCAGATTCCTGGAAAGTCTCATTCTAATGTCTGATTAAAAGCAGGTGAGGCTGATAACCATAAAGGCTAGACGCACGGCAAGAAACCACAAGTTCCTGTGCTAACACTGGCCACGGTAGGTAATAAAAATACACATAATATTATGTTGTGCCCAACTCTAGCCCTACTTTTGTTGCATCTCGCACCCGTGGCAAGTGCATATTGTTTGAATTAGTCACCTGTTTGTTCAGAGGACAGTGTTTATAGTCTGAAGTCATTTTTTTCGATGTCTAGTTATTAAAAAACACTATTTAAAGACAATATTTGAATTGTCCCTTCCCCACATCACAGAAAGCTGCTGAAAGTCTTGGTTATATTATGAGGAACTTCCGGAGATTTAATAATATGTTATTTATTTTCTTTACCCGAAAGCATTGAACCCAACGTAAACTATTCATTGTGATTTCGGGTAATACCTTATCCAATAATTGAAAAATAATTAACAAACTATGTCTTGACGGCCTCCGTGGTTGAATGGTTACGATCCTTGGTTACGAATCCGGAGGTCGCGGGTTCAAATCCCGGCGTGTGCAAGTAAATTTTATTTGATTGATTTGTGTTATTTTACAATTATTAATTTAAAAGAATACTCGTATATACTATATTTGCGGCACGTTTCAAATTAGTAGATACTTTCAGTATCGCCCTGGCAAAATACCACTATACAGAACCGATACGTTGCTTGAAATGACTTTAGTCGTGTTTGGTGACCAGATCTGAATAGCCAGGTACTTCCCCACCGTCCTCTTCGACATCTCCTTCCCCTTCACAATATCTTCATCCGCATAACATACCCCAATTGGGGATGCCATAGTTCACTGGCTCCAGACAGTGAGGTAGTCACAAAAAAATAAAATATCTCTTGTCTTATTTTTCGACAATATAATGAACATTTAAAGCTCATCGTGGAAAAGACTTCAAACAGAAAATAGGTGCGTCAACCTAGATATTCCAGGTACAAAATATTTGCAACATTCCATGACGCTTCTAGAGTTGGAGAGTTTTTGCTGCTTCAGAAAACAGATTTTTGTTTTGTGGTTGCAATTTTATAAGTATTTTCCTGAATCGATCTTTCTAGGTCCTGCGGTTATACGTACATTTTATTACTGGTTTAAAAGTTATAAAAATATATTTTTTCTTAGATCTTTGGTGAAATTTGAATTCCTTTGCTGTAACTGTGTTTTGCCTGGTCTTCTGGCGATACATTTATAAACGATAGATTACTTATTAATTGATAAACTAAAGTTCTTTAAAACTTAAGACAAGATTTTTGTGCATAGTGCAAAGGGTAACAATTATTATTTTTATAAACAATAATTATTAATCTAAAACACTCATCCAAATTGAAAAAACCTTCCGAGCAAAGATAAATGTCGCCGGCAGGACTCGAACGGTAGAGCATCTGACCGGACATTAGAAGGGTGCGGGTTCGAGTCCTGCCGGCGACATTTATCTTTGCTCGGAAGGTTTTTTCAATTTGGATGAGTGTTTTAGATTAATAATTATTGTTTATAAAAATAATGATAGATTACTTATTTCTTTACTTTGAACTTCGATTGGACGTTATCGAATCACATTAAAGCGCACGCTACAAGGAAAGACAACGATATGTAACTGTCGATTTGTGAGGGAGATCGTTATAAAGTAATTGAATACCGAAATTATCGAAATGCCCAAAATATCATAAATAAGTCAAATCTAATATAGAAGTGTTCTATGAACCATCTTCGATATTCTGTGTAATGAGGTTTTCAGTTCTACGATTTGTGTATAGGTATACCTAAAACCAGTTTTTCATTAATTTAAAACTCCAGCTTCAGTCATTTGGCACTTAGAGCCTCATTTATAAGCGGTGTTCAATGATGTATGCATTGTTCTAATTAATATTTCAAATGTAGGTGCTAATAAACTCCAATGCGGAAAATGTCCTGTTCTATTGAGTATTCGGCTAATCATATTTTCTCGAGGCAATATGCGTTCAATATAACACGTAAATCTATTTATATGCTGTCATTCCATTGTCATCTCTGATTTAAAGCTAAAATGTATTAACAAAGTAATACTTTGTGAAATAATGTGTAACTACGTCTGTTGTATACTGTATGTCCTGTAATAATTTAAAAAAATAAGGTTTAAAGCCTAAGATTTATTTATACTACAGAAGTTTTCACTAAGAATAACTTGTTTTGAAAGGGATTAAAATGATTGCACGCAATGATCGAACCCGACCCGTTCAACCGCCAGTCGAGCGTCCTACCCACCAGGCTATCGACCACCTCTTCAGACGGATTCGTGGAAGGTTTGAAAACTCGACTATCGTGGAGAACATTCATTTCTATGTTCCCGATGGTTATCTCCGTCACCGACAGCATAGACTGTTTTATCTCCCAACCTGCAGGACTAATTTGCCAATGGTTGTTCCGTGCCGGTGGGGAGGACAATCTTGTTGTTGAACAGAATCAATTCGGATATTGACATATTTAGCATCAACGAAGCTGTTTTTAAACTGAAAGCTTTATTTCTGCTAGCATAAAATGTACTTTCTTGTTTTTATTTTTTATATACCATGTTAAATCATGCTGTATAATGTTTATTTGTAATACAATGTTTTTAAAAACGTCTTAAATTGAAAAATTTGTAAAGTTTTTCAAATAATAAATTAATTGAATAATTAAACCTCACATTTCTACCTATTGTGCGTGCCTCTACTATATAGGCAAACCGCTGATAGATCTGTTGTAACCTCTCCCATTTCTCATAAAATACGCATTGGCATACTCTCGGTGGCAGAACCATGCATATCATGTTTGTACCGACTCTCAACCCTTTCGTAATAATCAACAAATCTTATCAGCTTCATTACTATAACGAGAATAATACGACATAATATCACTATCAGCAGTAAAATATCACATTTCCTACCTGTAATGTTCAGCAGAATCAATGTTGAGTCATCCTGCCTCGGCACAGGGATTGGCCCTCTCCGGACCAAGCCCGATGTCCGCATCTTCTCTTTACGGAGAATCTTCTCCGGACAACCTACGGCCTACGCCTCCTCGCTCCTCGCTCCTCGTGGCCACTTCTTTTACCAGTTAACTCGTTTGGCCGTGGGTTGTGACCCGTCTTGCTTCTTTAGCGCACCGCCATACGCCAATTTCAACTCGATTTAATACTGCTAATGACTCCCAGCTGTATTATTTGATGACATCACATCAGGACGTTCAGTGGCCCCGGAAGGCTGAGAAGATAATATTACCTCACAGTCCCCACACATAGTGTCATCTGATTTCCGTAACAAAGGGCCATGAAAAAAAAATTATGATCTACAATAACAACTTCCAGCTGTGTTACTTTCTGAACTTACATGGATATCCACATGACGATCAGATCAGGACATCCGATGTCCCCAGAAGGTTGAAAAGATAATATTATAACCTCACAGTCCCCACACATAGTGTCATTCAATTCAACAACGGGTTTCCAGCAACAAAAATAACAAAAACTACGTCAATTTCCATTAAGTTCACTGCTAACGACTCCCAGTTGGATTATTTGATGTCATCACGTTTGTATCTGCATCAGTTCATCCAGTGGCCCTGAAAGAATGTGAAGATAACTCCACATACGTAGTGTCATTCATTTCCGTAACAACGGATTTCCAACAATAAAACTTTCACTACACAACGCAGTTACAACAACCATTTGCGGGCATACAAGGACGTGAACATAAGTCAATACGACAATTTATAGTTTCCTATGCATTTTAAAAGTGCATACTATTTTAATAATTTCTGAAAATCCCTGACTCTGGCAACCTAATTTCTTTTTCTGAAGATATTCGGTTTCGGCGTGGTTCTCAACGGAGTCAATGTACACAAAATGTATTATTGGTCATCAGGGCTTTACAGAAATTGCTATAGCACAAGTTGTTTCAGGGGTACCAAATAAGTGATACCCAAGAACACGTAATATGCGTATTTTCTTATAAATATTGTTTGCAAGTGATACTTCATTTATGAAGATATTCAACAACAGATTTCCAGTAACATCCGAACTGTCTAATGCGCGACCTTTCTTGTTTTGTCATAATATGCAGGTATTCATTGACCGGTCTCAAATACTGCAGACAATCATGTTATATTTTCTGCGCTGTAGTCAGCAACACACCCAACTATTCTATGACGCATTACCAATAATTTTGTTGCTCCGAGTCGTTCAGCTTGATAGTTTCATTTCGTCGCGGACTCGTCGCAACCACGGGCTATATGGGCATGGGAAGCGTCCAAGGCTGGCTACTTGAGCGGAACTGGACTCATACGACAGTTTCAACTACCAAAGGCGACGGCATTATGATATTTACACTGACATGATCTATTAACGAAATCGTCAGCAAAACGACAGTGGGAATGCATAAATCAATTAGACGTAGTTGTGCAGAAAGCGTTTTGACCAACATTTTGTCAAATTCTACTATTTCATGTTACAGATAAATAAAGATTTTTTATATGCTAAATAGATCCAAGATCTAAATGCAATAGACTTTTGTTAATCAATTTTTTATATTAATCCACACCGCAGTTATCGGACTTAAATTGACGTAAAAAATGTCCATGCGGTTTGAAAGTTTTCTGCTACTTCTAACGTACAAAATATTAACTAACAATAATATTGTTAGAAAGCATCCAAGTGGTGTGAATGCATTCAGTGATTAAGTTTCACTGCGGCAATATAATTTGTAGAAATAATCCATGTAGGGTGTTAATGTGTTTAATTTTACGCAATTTTTGTTTATTCACAAGACATCTGAGTGGGTTAAACGTTTTCTACATCTAAATGTATGTTTTAAAAGTATCAATATTTGGATGCTTTCTGCACAACTACGTCCAATTGATATATTACACTGTTGTTGTCTTTTATGCCTATTTAAATAAGATTTATTGCTCCATTTTTAACGAGATTTTTTTTAGTGGAATATAATTACTGCCATCCCGAATTTGTATGGAATAAATTTTTCAAAAAAAAAAATTGCCGAGCGATTAATCGGTGAGGCCCGGGCCATGACACGATCAAGAGAATTAAATACTTGAATTTGGTCTTTTCAAGAGAATATATAACAGAAGAGAACGAATGAGACAATGTCAATCCGGTGATACCTCCTTTGCAATGGCGGTTCATGTCCTATTCATTTTAAGTTCAAAATTAAGAGATTAAAAAAGGGACAAAAAAATGTATTTCATCTATAAATCCTTTTATTGTTTTCTTCATCATTTTTCATATTTTTCCCTAGATCTAAAGGAATTTTGTAATATCACTGCACCAGAAATTAGCGACCTGGTAACAAAATACAATTTAACGATTTATTAAAGCGTCTGTGGCTAGTGAATATAATCTCTCATGTTATAATTAATATATACGAAATTACAATTTACGCAAGAAAGAGGAAACATTTTCAGTTACTCAATGATTTTTGGAAAATTCTAATCTGTTCAAATTAAATCCCATAGTCGCTGCGCACCCGGGCAGTTGACTATATATTATTTGTGTAGTTGATTCTTGAAGGTTTGCACGAGTATGGAATTGTGTGAAGTATTTATTAGAAAAAAAGTCTCATAGACACTGAATTCAAGACGCACGTACGGGATTCATTTCGGACTCGCATTCAAACAGTGCGGATGGATAGCATGGAATTTAAATAGCGTGCTGTTTTAAAGTGTGGTAGGGAGTTCACCACACAAACGCACTTTAGAGAAAACCGCCACGGCTCCTTTGTAGCCTCTTCCTCTTCCTTACAAACGACACATTTAACAGAAAGATAGACCGTAATGAATATTAATGAAGCGGGGAGTTTATGCCAATACAGAGTTGTGTGGCGTTCCATCGCCTCTGCCTAATCTTGCGGGAAAAGGGTATTATGAAAATGGTTAATTAATCAATTTCGGCTATAAGTAGAAGCTAAAGCTTTTTTACTCCCGATGCAAACAAGGTTATTTCCACACCACCTGAAAGTTATGTAAGAATTTTTTTACGGAAAAACAATCTTCCTAGTCCCATAGATAAAATATTCTACGAGAGCGTCGAGACAAGCGGCATGTTCATTCCGTTGCACGTGGAAATGGAAGGACCATTAATCATCGCGATATTATTTTGCGGTGAAACAAATCTATCTACTCTACACACATCACAGATACCTACAGAGTACACACTTCAAACATCGATTTTACAAGGTCGAATATTATCTTAACGTCTAAAGAACCGACTAATCGGTTTATTGTAACTCACTGAAGATAATTTTGCAAACCTACTCAGCTTGCCTACAGAATACTTAGAAATTTCCATATTATCTGCTATTTCTCCATGGTCTCATAATATAATTTGACCAGGAGTGGCGGCTCGTGACTTTTGAGTGAGCAAGAGTGGTATGATTGAAAAATACGACGTTATTGATGTTGTTGAAGACGAAAAAAATCTAAATCTCCATACAAAAAATTGAAATTTTGAAAAAAAATAATCATTTTCGGCTTCAACAACATCAATAACGTCGTATTTATCAATCTTAGCACTCTAGCTCACTCAAAGGTCACCAGCCGCCACTGCTTGACGTCATTACTTAAATAACACGACGTTCTTTGCTGTTTTCCGAATATTCCCCTTTGTAAAGGGAAAATATTTTGAAAATCAGTTATTATGTGAATCCTTACCAAAATTTGTTTTCTCGGGGAAAGTTTAATAAAAAAATTATTAATTAATTTATACTCCCGCTCTGATATCAAGAGGCAATTATGTCGTCACGTGATTTATTTCTTTTAAAGGAATGAAATTAATTACCTACTGAAATTATTTTGTTTTGCGTGATAAAAAATCAATTTAAACTTTTACATCGACATTATTATGCTGCTGCATAAAGAAAACCTCATTGAATTTACCTCGACATTCAGTTCAGAACGATTAAGTCCTTAACTCTGGGTTCAAATCCAGGCGAATGCAAATAAAACGTAATTATTTTTACAGATTTCAAATAAATTCAAATGCAACTCATTTTCACCTCTTTCCAGAGTGAAGTACATTCTCTTGTAACCAACCATGATTCAAAATTGAAACGTTTTGCTTAAAAATCATTTAGCTAACAGACATGAATTATTCTTCCGAACTGTCGTCTTTCGTCTCCTTCCCCTCCCCACGTCGTCCAGCCTCCCACCATTATCGTCCCATATGGAAGATACTCTCAGTTCCGCCCTTGTGAGAAACTATCCAGCAGAAAAGAAATGTTGATATTGAAAGAGCCACAGCTACCAGATATGGAAAGTACTTCCCATATTATTTCACCTGAATGTCGCGATACATATCGTTTATAACTTACTGGGTGTCTTTGTTTTTGCGGAATACCCCCGCGTTTCTCCATGTTTAACTTTACTGCGATTCTAGAGAGAAACTTTTCATCATTATTTAAACTGTATTTTTAAAGTCTATTTCTCTTTAGAAAATAAATATCACTTTTTGATATATCGATATATCTGATATTTTGAATCCTGCTTATATCCATAATTTAAAATAATATTTTCTTCAATTTCCACCCATCCTGGCAACTTAAAACACAATGTGTGGATTTGATCCTGCTTATATCCATAATTTATGTATTAGCGTCTTGCAATATATCGTAAGGAATAAATACAGTTAGCTTTTTTTTTTTCAATTTAACTTTAAATTTAGTTTTGATAATTTAACTTCATCTCTTTATATGGTCTATAAATAATGTGTAATGATGGCCTCTCCAAAAAGAGAAAATAAATGTTAAAAAAAAAAAAAAATAATAATTAATTCGTAGAATTTTTTTTTTTTTTTTACATTAATACCGCACAAGAGTCTCAACTGCTCCCAACCATCTGGAGCCAGTGAGACTATAGAATCCCCAATTGGGGAATGTTGTGAGGCTGAAGGTATTGGGGAGGGGAAGGAGAAGGGGAAGAGGAAGGTGGGGAAATACCTGGCTATTCAGATCTGGTCACCAAACACGGCTAAAAGCCATTTCAAGCAACGTTTCAATTCTGAATGGTGGTCTTTCACCAGGGCGATACTGAAAGTATCTTCCACTCTGGAACGTGCGCAAGTATACTATATATTAATTTTATGTTAATTAATTGTGAAACAACACAAATTAATTAAATAAAATTTACTTGCGCACGCCGGGGTTTGAACCCGCGACCTTCGGATTCGTAGTCGAGAGCCTTGCCCCTCGACCATGGAGGCCGTCAAAGAATAGACGTAATATAAGAATAGGAAGTAATATTTGTACAGCGCCCCTGAGGTGATTTCTCACAAAAGCGGCGCTATAAAAATCATCCGATTATTATTATTATTATTATTAAAATAATATTTTCTTCAATTTCCACCCATCCTGGCAACTAAAAACACAATGTGTGGATAGACCTATTTGGAGCAACAAACTGTATGACGTTGTCGGGGAGTTCAATGAGGATTAGAATACGGAACGTGTGGAGACGCTGTGCTCATTAGCCACGTAGTCACGGCAACCCGCAACCAACCCGTCAACCTGTGCATAGTGCGTGTGCGGTCCTAGTGACTAATGACTAGTGACTGGCTTTGACGACTGGCCCTATTCTCCACCCTGAAACTTTTGCGAACATTTTTCGTCAGTGAAGAACAAAACAAAGACAAGTTACTTTTCGTCTCAACGTATAAACGACAACATAACCTACAGATAATTTCTAAAACTATTTCTAAAACTGTTTCGACCTTCCCAAGCCAACAGGGGCGCAAGTGATAAATAGCAACTTTCCAGGAGAGCGATAACAGTGAATGAAATTCAGTTTGTAATTGAACACTAGCGGTATTTACAAATTATATTTATTTGTAATAAAGCCTTTTCTTATTTCATCACTGGAATAATCACGTAAATTAATTATTTGCACTCTCTCATTGCTCTCAGGAATAGTATATTTCTTACCTACCGTCTTTGTTAAAAATTTAAAATGTTCAGAAACGCATGCTGAAATGTCTTTTTGAAGCATGTATTGGTAATAGAATTTTTTTAGACACATAGATGAACGCAAAACGTGTCTATTATTATATTTTACAATTTTTTTTAAAGATATTTTTCATAGTTAAAATAATTTTTTAGGTTTAAATTTTTCAAAGCCCACTAAAACCATTACTGTAAAACGCACGAAATCTATAGCTTGTTGGTTGTGACGTCACTGACAATCCGCTATACTCGACTTGGTATGCAAAAAATCGAGACGTTATAAAATGTAACTGCTTTTATTTGAAGGACATATTGTAAAATGTGAGCATCTCGTCACTATTGTTTTTGCGGTGTAAACTGCACTTTCAATATTTTTTTCCATTTTTCTAATATCCCGAACCTCGTTTTTGTGGTTGTGTCAAAACAAGAAGTAACTTGACCGTACATAATTAACCTCGTTTTTGAGGTTATGTCAAAACAAGAAGTAACTTGACCGTACATAATTATACATTATACTTGTTAGTAAACCTTTTGGTTGGTTTCGGTTTGCCTGTGAGTATAATCATATTTACGTAAATAATAATAGTTTTTTTTGTTAATATTGAACAACAGTTATATAGCTAAACGTCACACAAATTATTTTTAAATGTCACAAAAACTAAAAAAAAAAATATTTAAAGTACAAAACAATATCGACAAATAAAAATTTCGATACAAATGCAATACCAGAATACACGCGAACCTCT